>CM060812.1:6411031-6416031 GCA_030704555.1 Heliconius charithonia
AAGTGTGACGTTTAGTTCCGTCACTCAACATGAAATGTGCTACAACGTGAAGCTGAAAAAAAATCTGTAATTTTAATAATCTAAATATTTATTTTGCTTTATAAATTACCTTTGATTGATAGCTTAGATTTTATTAAATCAACCGAATCGTTCAGCCTACGAATTCTTTCACGATTATAATTCTTTCTCATTTAATATTTGTTAATAAAAATATTTGAAATATATAAAAAGTTTTGTACATTTTTTTTTTAATTATATATCATGTGTGTAACTATTGTGGTGTACAAATAAAGTAATAATAATAATAATATTTTTTTATATTAGTTGCATTTTCTTTGACATTGTTTGAAGTAAAGGTTAAAGACATCGTTTCATGTAAATGCTACTTTAAGCGTAAGGTTTCCTAAACTCTATTCAATAACGACTTTCTAGGGATATTTTTTTTTAAATTTGATATATATTGATATTTGATCTTTTGAACACGGATTTTCTAAGTTCTAAAGCAATTCTCGAGTTCAGTCGTAGCCCAAGGTGAGCAACACATGTTGTGGGTGCGATCTGCACTCGAGAAAATGAGATATTTTCATATAAAATAATATTATATCTCCAATCTCCCTCCAGGTTCTCTGTGCAAAATGCAGAATGAAGCTAAAGAAGCTAGCTTATAAAAAAATAAAAAAACACATTTTATGAGACATTCCATCACGTCTTCAAAGAAGAAAATAATATATCAGGACAAAGAGAAATCTTTCTAATAGGCACGAAAGTCTTTTACCTTAGAGAGTCAACAAATACGTGACTGGGTCAGTTGTGACACCAAATGGATGGTTTTATTTGTTCACGTCTAGCTACTGTCCTTTTAGAAAAACTTGTTCTTTCATTAATCTTATAAAATAATTTCTCACTAGAGTTAATTTGATGATGTATGCGAATAACCTTTTTTTGTATATGGATATTAACTAGTAGGCGCGCGCAGCTTTGTTGCCCGCTTATTCGCACGCTTAGGCGTGAATTTAAAAAAAACCACGAAACACGTGTTCAATAAAATAAATTTATCAGTCTGAATTTTATTTTTTATAAAAAATCGGTGGCGATTTAAAGATTTTTCAATATAAACTTTCAACCGCTTATTTGAACCCTTAGAGGGTAAATTCCAAAAAACCATCTCTCTATTTCATTCCTTTAGGGTTAACCTTTTTCAAAATCCGAAAGAAAATAAGCATATGTTTAAATTTCACGTTTCTACGCATAGCGGTTACGGCTGTGCGTGCGTCTTACCTCAGTCAGTCAGGAACACGTCCTTTTATACGTACAGAAGAAGAAGATACTAGCTTTTAACTGTGGCTTTGCCTTAGTAATGGAAATAATTTAAATGTATGTAGGTACTATACGAGACACATTTTATTTAACTGAGAAAACAGCAATGTTAGAGAGTCGAAACTCAAGCATCATTAGCTGAGTTACAACTTTTGCCATAATGTCAGGTAACGATTAACACGATGTAATATAACCTAAGGTCTGCCTCGGTGGATGCCTATCATAGCGCAGGGGCGTAAACGCAGGTTATGGGTTCAATTCCCATTCAAGGAAATGACTGTTTAATATTTTAATTTTCTTGGTCCCTCTACCTACTGTCCTACATAATTATCTAACACTAAAATATTTTTTGAATTCGAGCTAGTACCTAGTAGTCCTAAAATTCCGCGTTCTTGAAACAGAAATATATAGCAGAAATTGGAGAATAGAGTGTCTTAACACTAGGTTTCCTCTGCTTACCTGTTATAGGCAGTATACAATATATAATTGAAAAAAACAATGTACTTTAAATAGTAAAACATAACTATATATTGCATCCAACAAAAATATAATATACGTCCAGAATAGTTTAAAACAAACAAGTATACAAAATTGAAACATTTTGTACGTACCTATTTCGTGTGTCAGCGAAACAGTAAATTTATAGCTACCTCATAGCATTAAGAAAATGATCGTGAGAGGAGAGATAAAATTCTTTGTGATTAACGGGTGAGATATAAGAGCCGGTGGCAGTTTGTATCGGGTTTCGTTCAGACCGTTTTCACTTACAATTTACCCAGCTGGCTTACCACAGAAATTATAATCCTTATCCGCCGAATTTTTCAAGACGTTGCGTGTTGAATGGGGGAACTCAACGCCGGACTTTTGTCTTGGTACCGAAGTGATGAAATAAAAATATTGATACATAATATAATTCATTGCCTCGTGTGTAGATTGAACTCACAACTGTCGCGTTACAGTCACACTTTTGTTCCCCTGGACCACGATCGAACAGTATGTTATAGCACTGTTTTAGTCCTTACACATACAATTGTAAGTAATAGAAGTCAAATATTTTCATGTATCTGTAGTTATGTTTTATGTATCTTTTCACGTAGTTATTCTTCTACCCTTGAGGCCTTGCCTGGCAGAAGGAACGTTTGTGGGTTGGATTTCCAGTCGAGGAGATGATGTACTTAATATTTTAATTTCTTTGCTCTGGTAACGAGGTAAAGCGCTGCGCTGAGTTCCGCTACTCAACACGCAATGACTTTATAACTCAACGGAAAGTGGGGAACGGAACTATATTTTAGGAACGGAGTGTTTTAATACAAAGTTCCCAAGTTATCTGTGCACAAAGAATTTTATCTCTCCTCTCACGATCATTTTCTTAATGCTATGAGGTAGCTATAAATTTACTGTTTCGCTGACACACGAAATAGGTACGTACAAAATGTTTCAATTTTGTATACTTGTTTGTTTTAAACTATTCTGGACGTATATTATATTTTTGTTGGATGCAATATATAGTTATGTTTTACTATTTAAAGTACATTGTTTTTTTCAATTATATATTGTATACTGCCTATAACAGGTAAGCAGAGGAAACCTAGTGTTAAGACACTCTATTCTCCAATTTCTGCTATATATTTCTGTTTCAAGAACGCGGAATTTTAGGACTACTAGGTACTAGCTCGAATTCAAAAAATATTTTAGTGTTAGATAATTATGTAGGACAGTAGGTAGAGGGACCAAGAAAATTAAAATATTAAACAGTCATTTCCTTGAATGGGAATTGAACCCATAACCTGCGTTTACGCCCCTGCGCTATGATAGGCATCCACCGAGGCAGACCTTAGGTTATATTACATCGTGTTAATCGTTACCTGACATTATGGCAAAAGTTGTAACTCAGCTAATGATGCTTGAGTTTCGACTCTCTAACATTGCTGTTTTCTCAGTTAAATAAAATGTGTCTCGTATAGTACCTACATACATTTAAATTATTTCCATTACTAAGGCAAAGCCACAGTTAAAAGCTAGTATCTTCTTCTTCTGTACGTATAAAAGGACGTGTTCCTGACTGACTGAGGTAAGACGCACGCACAGCCGTAACCGCTATGCGTAGAAACGTGAAATTTAAACATATGCTTATTTTCTTTCGGATTTTGAAAAAGGTTAACCCTAAAGGAATGAAATAGAGAGATGGTTTTTTGGAATTTACCCTCTAAGGGTTCAAATAAGCGGTTGAAAGTTTATATTGAAAAATCTTTAAATCGCCACCGATTTTTTATAAAAAATAAAATTCAGACTGATAAATTTATTTTATTGAACACGTGTTTCGTGGTTTTTTTTAAATTCACGCCTAAGCGTGCGAATAAGCGGGCAACAAAGCTGCGCGCGCCTACTAGTTAATATCCATATACAAAAAAAGGTTATTCGCATACATCATCAAATTAACTCTAGTGAGAAATTATTTTATAAGATTAATGAAAGAACAAGTTTTTCTAAAAGGACAGTAGCTAGACGTGAACAAATAAAACCATCCATTTGGTGTCACAACTGACCCAGTCACGTATTTGTTGACTCTCTAAGGTAAAAGACTTTCGTGCCTATTAGAAAGATTTCTCTTTGTCCTGATATATTATTTTCTTCTTTGAAGACGTGATGGAATGTCTCATAAAATGTGTTTTTTTATTTTTTTATAAGCTAGCTTCTTTAGCTTCATTCTGCATTTTGCACAGAGAACCTGGAGGGAGATTGGAGATATAATATTATTTTATATGAAAATATCTCATTTTCTCGAGTGCAGATCGCACCCACAACATGTGTTGCTCACCTTGGGCTACGACTGAACTCGAGAATTGCTTTAGAACTTAGAAAATCCGTGTTCAAAAGATCAAATATCAATATATATCAAATTTAAAAAAAAATATCCCTAGAAAGTCGTTATTGAATAGAGTTTAGGAAACCTTACGCTTAAAGTAGCATTTACATGAAACGATGTCTTTAACCTTTACTTCAAACAATGTCAAAGAAAATGCAACTAATATAAAAAAATATTATTATTATTATTACTTTATTTGTACACCACAATAGTTACACACATGATATATAATTAAAAAAAAAATGTACAAAACTTTTTATATATTTCAAATATTTTTATTAACAAATATTAAATGAGAAAGAATTATAATCGTGAAAGAATTCGTAGGCTGAACGATTCGGTTGATTTAATAAAATCTAAGCTATCAATCAAAGGTAATTTATAAAGCAAAATAAATATTTAGATTATTAAAATTACAGATTTTTTTTCAGCTTCACGTTGTAGCACATTTCATGTTGAGTGACGGAACTAAACGTCACACTTTACTTTGACACCAGAGCGAAGAAATGAAAATATAAATTTAAATAAATATGTCACATTTCCGCTACCCAAAGATTTATTGTCTGGCAAGAGACAATGCTATTTATTAAATATTTTTTAATTTTTTTAAGTGCTATTCCACACTTAGGAAAGAAAAATACTGAATCCAACCAATCACATATAATAAGTGCTAATAAGAAAAATAACTTTATCGTAATAAATAAATACACGAGAATTCATACATAACTGTGAAACAAAAATCCTCTTTCAGGAAGTCTTTTCAGTGAGCTCCCATCCCATGACGGAGCTTAGAATCGAATGAAAGAAGGTAATACGC